>OW052193.1:0-30000 GCA_932527185.1 Ecliptopera silaceata | reverse complement strand
CCAAAACTTCATCTCCTTTTTCAGTCTCGTCCTTCGAGGTTACAATGACGGAGTATAGTGCGGCCCGCTCAGGAAGCTGCCTTCCGGGCTGAGCCGCTACTACACTCGCGTACGATTTCCTCTCGAGTTTTTCCTGATGTTCGTCCATTTTCTCCTTTAGCTTTGTCATTCTTTCGCTGTTTTCTTGTATGAGCTTTGCATGTTCTTCCAATTTTTCTATCAGGTCTATCTCTTCCTTTCTCTTTTCCTTCACTGGCTCCGGCTTTTCTGTTTCTTTTTCCAATCCCACATCTTTCTTATTTATCTTTCCACTGTCACTTTCCGACTCCTTTACAAGATAATACAATCTTTCAATTGCATGTAGCACCTCAGTTTTTATCTCCGTCTTGATGTTTCTGGAGTTCCCCAGATTGAGCTTGGCCTTGGTGAGACAGGCCTTGGCCTCCGCCAAGCGGCTGGTGTATTTAGGCTGAGTCGGTGGACTCCCCGAAGCTTCCACAGGTACCTTCGCAGCCACTTTACTTCCCTGCGAAAGCACCTTTTTCGACTTCGGGGGTTCCACCGGCACAACCTTTTTCGGAGAAGTTGGGGTGAGTGGATCCGCTCTACCAGACTCCCACTCCCCGATGCTTCTCCGAACGCTCGACGTGGGCCGCTCACTCACTGGCACTGCTGGTGGTGTGCCAGTTGAGATCCTACGGGGGGGCTCTTGAGAGGGCTTGGAGCCTTTCGACGGGGTGCGAAAACCAAACATGGTGTTTGAATTTGGGGGACACTAAAAATAGGGTAGAGGGGAAATAATCTAATGTAAATTTGTAAAAGTTGTATAAAGAAAATGATTTTGTCAAAGTGTATATACTAAAAACTAACTTAAAATTAATTACGTAGTCGTAAGCGTCGCTAAAATTAAAATTATTTACCTTTACTAAGGTAACGTCCGTGATTCTGGCGAAAACCAGAAGTAAATAGGTCAATTACGGGCTTCGGTCTGTCCAAATTGATGCAGCTTTACGTAGTAAATGCGGACCGGGTGGGTGGGAGGGCGATTTTTTAATTTTTAATGTGCTAATTTCAGTGTTTTTCTTTTGCAGGTCCACGCGGGCGCCCCAGGCGATCGTGTTCCAGCAGAAAGAAGCAGAGAAATCCACCGAAAATTGCCAAATATCGAATAAAAACTACTAAAAATGTCAATGTTTGAATTAATTTTGAAAAATGCTAAGAAATCGTGTTAAAACACGAATAATATTAGGTGTCCGCTTATTACTACTACTTATTATAACTATAGGCACCTAAAGAAAATTAATTCGCGACAAATAAAAATGTTTTAGCGCGAAATTTAAAATATTGTCTGTAATTTTGTATGAAAAATGCGCTGGGTATGAAGACTTTTGTGAAGCAAAAATCGACTTTTAATTTTTAATGTGCTAATTTCAGTGTTTTTCTTTTGCAGGTCCACGCGGGCGCCCCAGGCGATCGTGTTCCAGCAGAAAGAAGCAGAGAAATCCACCGAAAATTGCCAAATATCGAATAAAAACTACTAAAAATGTCAATGTTTGAATTAATTTTGAAAAATGCTAAGAAATCGTGTTAAAACACGAATAATATTAGGTGTCCGCTTATTACTACTACTTATTATAACTATAGGCACCTAAAGAAAATTAATTCGCGACAAATAAAAATGTTTTAGCGCGAAATTTAAAATATTGTCTGTAATTTTGTATGAAAAATGCGCTGGGTATGAAGACTTTTGTGAAGCAAAAATCGACTTTTAATTTTTAATGTGCTAATTTCAGTGTTTTTCTTTTGCAGGTCCACGCGGGCGCCCCAGGCGATCGTGTTCCAGCAGAAAGAAGCAGAGAAATCCACCGAAAATTGCCAAATATCGAATAAAAACTACTAAAAATGTCAATGTTTGAATTAATTTTGAAAAATGCTAAGAAATCGTGTTAAAACACGAATAATATTAGGTGTCCGCTTATTACTACTACTTATTATAACTATAGGCACCTAAAGAAAATTAATTCGCGACAAATAAAAATGTTTTAGCGCGAAATTTAAAATATTGTCTGTGGGTTAGGTTAGGTTAGGTTAGGTTAGGTTAGGTTAGGTTAGGTTAGGTTAGGTTAGGTTAGGTTAGGTTAGGTTAGGTTAGGTTAGGTTAGGTTAGGTTAGGTTAGGTTAGGTTAGGTTAGGTTAGGTTAGGTTAGGTTAGGTTAGGTTAGGTTAGGTTTTTTTTTTTTTTTTTTTTTTTTTTTTTTTTTTTTTTTTCCCTACCCGTACCACCATCTAGAAATGGCACTATGGAGCGACTAACCGTCTGCCGTAGGCAGAGTCTTTTGTGTTTCCTATATCTTTATTTACTGCCTACTTTTTATTATTAGGATAGTAAGTATACAACGGGGTTCTTTAATATTCATCCTAGTTTACATGTTTTCCTTAAATATATCTTTTCTTAATTACTTGTGGTTTTACATCAATTTCTTTATCTAAGTTACAGACTATATATACACAATATATATCCTAACTTATTTTAACTATCTATTTCTCTTAATTACCTTATTTGCTATATTGTTACAATATTCAAGAAATTTATTTCTAACATTTTTATTCTCTACAATCATACTGATATTATTTAAATCTATCTTATAGTCTATTGCTTGTTCTACGTCGTACCTTTCTTTACCAAAGATTGGACACTCAGTTAAAATGTGCTCTATCGTTTCAGGTGTTCCTGGCTCACAAATACATGATGGGTCTTCCTTACACCTGAAGCGGTTCAGGTATGCGGAAAACCCACCATGTCCTGTCATTACCTGAGTTAGTATTCCGCTAGGTTTTAGGTGTCGGATTATGTTATAGGCCCTTACTGCGTCAGGGAGAAATAGTTTCGTAGTTGCTGCGGTTTCGCCAGATCTGTACCTTCTGTTCCATTCTTCAAGCGACCCAGAACGGATTTTGCGCTTAGTGTATGAAACCGGGCATAGGTCATACTCGGGTTTCGTTTTCAGCTTCAGTGCGGCGTCTTTTGCGAGCTGGTCGGCCCTCTCATTCCCCTCTAAGCCGGCGTGGGCTTTTATCCAGAAGAGTGTTACGGTCTTGTCTCTTCGGTTGCACTCTTCTAGGCTGCGACGGATTCCTACGACTAGGGGATGGAGGGAGCGGTTGTTCGTTATCGCTTCGAGTGAAGATCTGGAGTCGCTATATATCCCGAAGGTGTTCTCTGGGCGTTTGGTGATTTCCCGCGCGGCCTTATATATAGCTAGCAATTCAGCCTGGAAAACCGTGCAGTACGACGACAGCTTCAACTTTTGGCATTTAGTTTCGGCCTCATTGCTCCAAAAAGACAATGAGGCTCCAACTTTGCCATCAATTTTGCTGCCGTCTGTGTATATGCGTACCGCCTGCGTGTTGTGGTTATCAACTTGTTCTCGGTTTTCCAGGCACGTAAATTCCAAACCTATATGTGTGGCGGGATGCGGTTCGTCTTCAAACTTTGTCCTTCGTTCCACCTCTCCGTCTCCTGTGGTTGGCCGGCCTACTCCCCTCTTGACCTCATACAACGCTGCCGCTTCTTGTATCCTAAGGTCTAAGGGCAGTAGCCCAGTCAACACCAGTGCCGAGTTGAGAGAGGTGGTCCGATAGGACTTGCACAGTTTCTGTGCGAATCCTCTCTGGACCGCATTCAGAAGCTTCTGCGTTCCCAGCTTCTTAGTCGTTGGTGCCCATACTGAGGATGCGTACATGATGACTGGCTCTACCACAGCAACGTAGATTGTCCTAATGACGTCTGGATGCAATCCCCAACTTATCTTGGCGGCTCTAGACAGTTGCTTGTATAAGTTCAACGCTTTTTTACAAGCTGTCGCTACATGGCTGTTGAAAGTTAGCTTACTGTCTATGATTAGCCCCAAGATTTTTATTTCATTAGACATGCTTATGTCGACCCCGCCCATCCTCAGAATTGGAGTATCGTACTTGAGTTTGCGCGTCAACACCATCGCGTTCGTCTTGTGGGGCGCAAATCTCAGCTTGTTCCGAACTCCCCAATCCCGAACATAGGCGAGGGCGGCATTTGCTTGTCTTTGGATTTCCAAAGCGGTGTCTGCGTCGAAAACCAGGACCACGTCGTCTGCGAAGGCTTGGCAATAATCGCCTCGTCGTTCTAACTCTTGAAGAAGCGGATCAAGCAGCAGGTTCCAAAAGACGGGACCACCTATCGAACCTTGAACGCACCCTTTTGTTGTGGACTTTGTTACCTCTTCTCCGGCATATCGCACCTTTACCGATCTGTTGTTGAGGTAACTGTCCACAACTCTCCTGATGTTAATTGGACACCTTTCCTCAGCCAGTCTGGTTCTGATCGCAGGCCACCATGCGCAGTCGAAGGCTCCCTCTATATCTAGTGAAACGATGGTGACGAGTTTTTTGAGTTCCAGCTTTCCGCGTATGTGTTGTGTTAAGTCGTAGAGGGAGTCTTCGGTGCTCTTCTGGGGCATAAAACCATACTGGCGAGTACTAATCCGTGGAAGAACGTGCCACTTGATCCGGTTCATCATCATCTTCTCCACGATTTTTCCCATCACTGGCAGTAGTCCTATGGGTCGGTAAGATTTGGCCTCCGTGTAGTTTGCCTTCCCGGGTTTTCTAAGTACTACTACTGTTGCCTCTTTCCAAATCTTGGGAAAATAACCTAACTCAAGGCATTTGTTCGCCAGTGACAGGAAAATATCGGGGTCCTGGTTTATCGCATGTTCGCAGATATCCGACGTCAGACCATCTGATCCTGGGGCCTTTTTGGGGTTAAAGCTCTTTACTGCAAATTTGAGTTCCTCCATGGTGAATGGCGGGTCATCATGCTCATCATGATTCCAACCATTTACATTTTCAGCCATTTCTCTAATTTGCCTATGTTCCCTATTATCGTCCTCCTCCCTGTCCTCTGGGTAGAAGGTGTTTGCCAGATGTTCGGCTGACTCCTTTGGCCCCAGGGGTATTCCTTCCTTGACGAGTGGCAGATCCTCATGCCTTTTGGTAGTCCTACCTATGACTCTATATATTGAATCCCATAACCCTTCCCTATCCTGTCTCCCGCAGAACTCCTTCCAACTTGTTGTTTGAGCGTTTTTAACTTCTAATTCATACCTTTCTTTTGATTTCAGGTACTCTTCAACTACCTTCGGTCGTCGGACGGGCGCTGCGCAACGGATTCTCCGCCTTCTGGTGTTCACATCCCTCTTCAGCATGGCGAGTTCATCGGACATCCACGGTAAGGTAAGTTTGCTTTCTGTTTTCTTTTTAGGTATTGTATTATTGCAAGTTTTAACTATTGTGTTCGTGTATGACTCTACTATGTTTTCTAATTCTATTTTATTTCCAATGTTTGTGATATTTTCTATATTTATGTTATTTTCTACAAGAAACTGTCCGATTTCTTCACGAAATCTGCTCCAGTTTGCTTTTTTACTATTGTATGTTCTTGTGGTTCTACTAACATTTATACCCTTTGATTTTTCTAACCTGATTTTAAACATTACCGTGTTGTGGTCTGAACTCGTCATGCTGTCGTCCACTCTCCAATCTTCCACCAAGGGCAGCAAGTCCGCTGAGCAGGCTGTGATGTCGACGAAGCTGGAGTACGTTTTATTTCCCCTTATAGTATCAAAAGTGGGGGTGTCACCTACGTTCAGCACTTGCATGTCCATCTCTTCGATCGCTCCTGCCATTTCCTCTCCTCTATTATCGGTCTTTAGGCTCCCCCACCATGCGCTTTTGGCGTTTGAGTCTCCTCCCATTACAAACTTGTATAACCCCACTTTGTGCTTTATGTTTTTCAGCTGCTCTATGTATGGTTCGATTGGCTGGTCGGGTTCAAAGTAGAACGAGGCGACTACAACTTCCCAGGCACTGGTTCTCAATTTGACCACCACGATGTTTGTGGTGGTCAGATCCGGGCGTTGAATCACATCGATGTCGTCATCAAACACGGCGATCGCAGACTTCACTGTTGCATCGCCCGGATTCGTGCACTGGAAGATTCTTACTCCTTTGTAGTCCCTCATTCTACCTATTCCCCCTACATAGGGTTCCTGTAGCAGCGCGATAGCAATCTTCTTGTTTGTGGCCTCGAGCATTATTTCGTGGGTGGCAAGTGCTTTTCGTTGTAAATTCGCTTGGGCCACTAGGTATTGCTTCGCGCTGGGTGGCATTAATGTTTGTATTGCTGTATTATTGACGCCCTGGACCACTTTAGCAATACGCCACCGTGGCCCTAGCCAGCATCTCCCACCTCCTACGTACCGGGCATTCCTGGCTGAAGGCGCTGTGGTCAGATTTATCCATCTTGGCGTGTACACAGTTGCAGCAAGTTGGGGTCCCAGCCGCGAGCCAGTCTGCGCACTCAGTTCGCATGTGGGGCCCCCCGCAATGGCTACACTTTTCGATCTGCTCGGTGCAGAAACGCTTCCCGTGACCGTAGCCCAAGCAGAGAGAGCATTGGACCAATGGTGATTGGTCCTCCGCTCTCACCCTTTGGAGATCTATTAGAACCGTCTCTGCATCGACCAGTCGTCGCCAGATTTTCGGGGAGACCCTCATGACAATGTGGTGCGTGTGGGGATTTCTGGTCCGCCTTTTGTAGAGGATCTGAATCCTTTGGTCTCTCTCGTCAATGTCCTTGAGGATATTTTTGTTCTGATTCCTCAGGGCGTTTAAGACGTCCTCGTCAGGATTGAACTTGAAGACGTTCCTGAGGATCACCAGCGGGTCCTTATTCTTCACCTCCTGTACATTCAGGTGGTCTTCTGCCCTCTTAAGCTTCTCTTTGACAATTTCTCTTTCCTTCTCTGTCTTACACCCAACTATAATCTTCCTGTCTCTGGCTTTCCTTATCCTCTCTATTTCTATTCCTCCATCCTTCGCGTTCATCACTTTCCGTATCCTGTTAAAAACCTCATCACTCGTTTCATTCTCATCCTTTGCGGTCACCACAATCGAGTGTAGCGCCGTCTGTTCCAGGGGCTGTCTCCTGGCAGACGTCGCCGCAACGTTAGCGTAGGTTAACCGCTCTTGGACCTCTTGGTTCTTTTCGATAGTCTCTCTGAGCTTTTCTATCTTCTCATTACTTTCCTCTATGAGTTGGGCGTGTTTTGCCATTTTTTCTAGAAGCATGGACTCCTCTTTTCCAATATCTACTTTTTCTTTTTCCTTTTCCACTACTGGTTCCTTGGTCACTTCCTTACTACTTTTTCCTTTAATACTCTCAGTCTCCTTATAAAGTTGGAAGAGTCTGTCGACCGCTATTATTACCTCATTTTTAATCTCGGTTTTGAGATTCCTAGCGTTCCCTAGATTAACCTTGGCCTTTGTTACGCACGCCTTGGCCTCTGTCATCCTATCTACGTATTTGACCTTCCCCGTCGGTGAGCTTTCTGCGGCTTCCGTTAAGCCTTTTGGGGGTCCCACTTTGATGTCATACGTGAGGGCCGCCTTTGGTTTCGGCTTACTGGTTGCGGAAGCCGAAGCTTTTTTGGGGGAGATCGGCGTCTTTTGCTTTGCTTCGGGGGAGTGAGATGTCGGAGCGGCCACGGCTTTTCCTGTCTCCCACTCTCCTATGCTACGCCTAACTTTCGAAGCTTTCGGTGCCTCGGATGTGTCTGGCTTCGATGGGCCGGCCTTTTGCGTCTGGGTTGGGGATTTGCGGTCCATATCGGCCGTGGCGTTAAGCGCCTTGGTGGTCGGGGGGGTACGGATCCCGAACATATTAAAATAAAATAAAATAAAGTTTGTAAAAGTTATAAAAGACACAAAATATAAAAACAATAATAAAAAAAAAAATTAACTCTATATGTACCTACTAATATTTTTCTTTTTCTGTTTCAGGTGGTGTTTGCGGAGAAGATGGTGTGGGAGAAGCGGTTTCGCCTCTAACTCAGGTAAGTATCAAAAACCAATTTATATCTGTAGTAAAGTCAATGACTCTACCTAGAGTCAGTCCGAAAAATAGTGGCAAATGCCACTCGTTAAGTGTTAAACGTGCGTCAAGTTGAGCTTTGGTAAAGAAAGCACAGCTTACAAAAACAAAAGTTTCAACTCTATGTAGAGTTGTTTTTTGGTCAAAAAACCTTACGACTAATTTTCTTAATCTAAAACACAAATCCGCGTCCAAATTGGAGCGTCCGTTCACAAGATACAGGACTTTAAAAATTTTGGAGTGGAGGGGGGGGAGAGGTTTTTTGAGTGGGTTTTGTAGGGCTTACAAAAATAAGCACCCTTAAATATATATATGCATATATATTGAAGGTGGTGTCAAAAACCGCCTAACTCTAACCGTTTTCGAGATACAAGGCTTTTACTCTATTTGCGGTTGACCTTGTTACTGTAAAATCGATATCTCGAAAACTTTTAGCATTAACCTACCCTAATTTTTTGACTATATATACTATACAACAAGACCTATAAAATGAGCTACTAAAATGTGTATGTCACCGCTGTAGAATTTAAGCTATAATTTTTTAAAGTATTTTTCCGACTGCACAAAACTTTAGAGTCCTTGTAAATAAGCAGCCACTTAACTTTTTTCACCTCTGGAAGTGCCTCCCGGGTCCTCTTGGTGTTCTGCTGCCGATGGTGATGTCAGATGGCGCCTGGCGGCCTCGGGTCACTGACCTCGTGGCCACGTGGTACTTGTTTTTTTGGCTTTTATTCGGCGCCCATGCACGGTAGAGAGCGCCGAAAAATGCCAAAATGTGGTGCTCCTGAAGGCCTTTCCGGGGGTATACAGAAAGGTGTATGTCGTCGCTGCAAATCTCCAGATAAATCACTTTTTGTGTCTAAACTCTTGTTTTTCACGAATATTTTCGTGAAAAACGCACTAATCACCACGCGGTTTTCACTATCACATGCGCCGTGACGTTGCACTTCTTTTGGTGTATCACACGGGTATTAAAGTGCACTTTGACTATTTTTCGAGAATTTTTTGCTGCGTACCGACTCAAAATCGTGGCCGCTCCTGGTGGCGGTTGGAGCGCGACTCGGTTAGGTTAGGTTAGGTTAGGTTAGGTTAGGTTAGGTTAGGTTAGGTTAGGTTAGGTTAGGTTAGGTTAGGTTAGGTTAGGTTAGGTTAGGTTAGGTTAGGTTAGGTTAGGTTAGGTTAGGTTAGGTTAGGTTAGGTTAGGTTAGGTTAGGTTAGGTTAGGTTAGGTTAGGTTAGGTTAGGTTAGGTTAGGTTAGGTTAGGTTAGGTTAGGTTAGGTTAGGTTAGGTTAGGTTAGGTTAGGTTAGGTTAGGTTAGGTTAGGTTAGGCTAGGTTAGGTTAGGTTAGGTTAGGTTAGGTTAGGTTAGGTTAGGTTAGGTTAGGTTAGGTTAGGTTAGGTTAGGTTAGGTTAGGTTAGGTTAGGTTAGGTTAGGTTAGGTTAGGTTAGGTTAGGTTAGGTTAGGTTAGGTTAGGTTAGGTTAGGTTAGGTTAGGTTAGGTTAGGTTAGGTTAGGTTAGGTTAGGTTAGGTTAGGTTAGGTTAGGTTAGGTTAGGTTAGGTTAGGTTAGGTTAGGTTAGGTTAGGTTAGGTTAGGTTAGGTTAGGTTAGGTTAGGTTAGGTTAGGTTAGGTTAGGTTAGGTTAGGTTAGGTTAGGTTAGGTTAGGTTAGGTTAGGTTAGGTTAGGTTAGGTTAGGTTAGGTTAGGTTAGGTTAGGTTAGGTTAGGTTAGGTTAGGTTAGGTTAGGTTAGGTTAGGTTAGGTTAGGTTAGGTTAGGTTAGGTTAGGTTAGGTTAGGTTAGGTTAGGTTAGGTTAGGTTAGGTTAGGTTAGGTTAAGTTAGGTTAGGTTAGGTTAGGTTAGGTTAGGTTAGGTTAGGTTAGGTTAGGTTAGGTTAGGTTAGGTTAGGTTAGGTTAGGTTAGGTTAGGTTAGGTTAGGTTAGGTTAGGTTAGGTTAGGTTAGGTTAGGTTAGGTTAGGTTAGGTTAGGTTAGGTTAGGTTAGGTTAGGTTAGGTTAGGTTAGGTTAGGTTAGGTTAGGTTAGGTTAGGTTAGGTTAGGTTAGGTTAGGTTAGGTTAGGTTAGGTTAGGTTAGGTTAGGTTAGGTTAGGTTAGGTTAGGTTAGGTTAGGTTAGGTTAGGTTAGGTTAGGTTAGGTTAGGTTAGGTTAGGTTAGGTTAGGTTAGGTTAGGTTAGGTTAGGTTAGGTTAGGTTAGGTTAGGTTAGGTTAGGTTAGGTTAGGTTAGGTTAGGTTAGGTTAGGTTAGGTTAGGTTAGGTTAGGTTAGGTTAGGTTAGGTTAGGTTAGGTTAGGTTAGGTTAGGTTAGGTTAGGTTAGGTTAGGTTAGGTTAGGTTAGGTTAGGTTAGGTTAGGTTAGGTTAGGTTAGGTTAGGTTAGGTTAGGTTAGGTTAGGTTAGGTTAGGTTAGGTTTTTTTTTTTTTTTTTTTTTTTTTTTTTTTAGATCAATACCGTTCTATCGGTATTACAGTGTCCCCCAGCTATAAAGCCGAGTCTTTTTTAATACAGTTTATTTATTTTATACCAAAGATTGTTTTTCTAAAAAAAAAAATACTTTTATAAATATTTTGACTCTAATTTTTATCTATTTTGTGTGCAAGTTCTTATCTTAATTATTATGTTTCTGATACATTTGGAGACAATTTTAACTGATTTCTATAATTCTTATGTTTACTTATGACTATTGAAGATTTTTAACTAATAAACTATTATATACTTAAGCTATTTTTTATTATCTGTTTTTGTTGTTTTTCTGTTTTTATTTTTATATCCTACTTTACTGTTTTTATTTTACTATGTATAATGTTATTGCTGTTTGGATTATATAAATCAATATATAACGGCCAACAAGACTTATATACCTTAATTATTAATTGCTTACTTCTATTACAAGTTTTTACTATTTTACAGTTCACTTTTTGCTTTTGTGCCCCTAAGGCTTTCCCCATCGAGTGCATTATTACAGGAGTAAACGGCGGCCCATGTTCAACATGGCCCAGACCGTTTACTTGTATAGCTGTTTTATTGGCACTTCGGCGGTGTTGGACGCTAATCTCTTTGCCTGGGGCCACTTTAGCAGTGGTAGGCTATTGTGGCCCTGGCCAGTGCGTCCCACTTCCTCCTGATTGCACACTCAGGACTGAAGGCGCTGTGATCTGCCTTGTCAGCCTTTGCGTGCAAACAGTTGCAGCAGGAAGGGGTCGCACCGGCGAGCCAGTCGGCACACTCCGTCCTCATGTGAGGCCCCCCGCAGTGGCTGCACTTGACGGTGGTCTCCACGCAGAACCGTCGTCCGTGGCCATAGCCCAGACACAGCGAGCATTGTACAAGTGGAGACTGGTCAGCCACTTGTACTCGCTGGAGGTCTATGACGACGGTCCCAGCGTGGACCAGGCACTGCCATACTGCGGGGGACACTCTCATGACGACGTGATGCGTCTGAGGGTTTCTAGATGTTTTTTTGTAGACGATGTCAATTTTGTTATCTATTTTATTTATACCTTTTAAAATTTTTGAATTTTGTTGCCAAAGGGAATTTATTATATCTTGATCTTTATTGAATTTAAATACATTTTTTATAATGACTAATGGATTTTTGTTTTTAATTTCCTCAACGTTTAGGTACTTTTCCGCACCCCTTAGCCGTTCCTTAACTTTCTGTCTTTCTTCTTCCGTTTTACATCCTATTATTACTTTTCTGTCCTTTGCCTTTCTTATATTCTCTATTTCAATTCCTCCTTCCTTTGCCTTGATCGTATCTCTTATTTTCTCTAAAACTTCATCTCCTTTGTCCTCCTCATCTTTCGAGGTTACAATCACGGAGTATAGTGCGGCCCGCTCCGGAAGCTGCCTTCCGGGCTGGGCCGCTACTACACTCGCGTACGATTGCTTCTCAATTTTATCTTGATGTTCAT
Source organism: Ecliptopera silaceata (assembly GCA_932527185.1). Classification (NCBI taxonomy): domain Eukaryota; kingdom Metazoa; phylum Arthropoda; class Insecta; order Lepidoptera; family Geometridae; genus Ecliptopera; species Ecliptopera silaceata. The sequence goes on along the minus strand of OW052193.1, from coordinate 18,108 downwards.
CCATTTTCTCTTGCAGTTTTATCATCCTGTCGCTGTTTTCTCGTATGAGGGTTGCATGTTCTTCCATTTTTAATATCAGGTCTATTTCTTCCTTTCTCGGTTGTCTAACTGGCTCCTTTGCCAGATTTTCTCTTTCTTTTTCCTGTCCATAATCTTTCTTGTCTACCTGTCTACCGTCACTTTCCGACTCCTTCACTAGGTGATACAGTCTTTCGATTGCGTGTAGCACCTCGGTTTTTATCTCCGTCTTTATGTTCCGGGAGTTGCCCAGGTTGAGTTTGGCCTTGGTCAGACAGGCCTTGGCCTCCGCCAAGCGACTGGTGTATTTAGGCTGAGTCGGTGGACTCCCCGAAGCTTCCACAGGTACCTTCGCAGCCACTTTACTTCCCTGCGAAAGCACCCTTTTCGACTTCGGGGGTTCCACCGGCGCAACCTTTTTCGGAGAAGTTGGGGTGAGTGGGTCCGCTCTGCCAGACTCCCACTCCCCGATGCTTCTCCGAACGCTCGACGTGGGCCGCTCACTCACTGGCACTGTTGGTGGTGTGCCAGTTGAGATCCTACGGGGGGGCTCTTGAGAGGGCTTGGAGCCTTTCGACGGGGTGCGAAAACCAAACATGGTGCTTGAGTATGGGGGACACTTAAAATAGGGGAGAGGGGAATAATCTTATGTAAATTTGTAAAAGTTGTATAAGGTAAAATGATTTTGTCAAATTGTATATCCTAAAAACTAACTTAAAATTAATTACGATGTCGTAAGCGTCGCTAAATATAAAAATATTACCTTTTCTAAGGTAACGTCCGTGATTCTGGCGAAAACCAGAAGTAAATAGGTCAAATACGGGCTTCGGTCTGTCGAAATTGACGCGGTTAGGTTAGGTTAGGTTAGGTTAGGTTAGGTTAGGTTAGGTTAGGTTAGGTTAGGTTAGGTTAGGTTAGGTTAGGTTAGGTTAGGTTAGGTTAGGTTAGGTTAGGTTAGGTTAGGTTAGGTTAGGTTAGGTTAGGTTAGGTTAGGTTAGGTTAGGTTAGGTTAGGTTAGGTTAGGTTAGGTTAGGTTAGGTTAGGTTAGGTTAGGTTAGGTTAGGTTAGGTTAGGTTAGGTTAGGTTAGGTTAGGTTAGGTTAGGTTAGGTTAGGTTAGGTTAGGTTAGGTTAGGTTAGGTTAGGTTAGGTTAGGTTAGGTTAGGTTAGGTTAGGTTAGGTTAGGTTAGGTTAGGTTAGGTTAGGTTAGGTTAGGTTAGGTTAGGTTAGGTTAGGTTAGGTTAGGTTAGGTTAGGTTAGGTTAGGTTAGGTTAGGTTAGGTTAGGTTAGGTTAGGTTAGGTTAGGTTAGGTTAGGTTAGGTTAGGTTAGGTTAGGTTAGGTTAGGTTAGGTTAGGTTAGGTTAGGTTAGGTTAGGTTAGGTTAGGTTAGGTTAGGTTAGGTTAGGTTAGGTTAGGTTAGGTTAGGTTAGGTTAGGTTAGGTTAGGTTAGGTTAGGTTAGGTTAGGTTAGGTTAGGTTAGGTTAGGTTAGGTTAGGTTAGGTTAGGTTAGGTTAGGTTAGGTTAGGTTAGGTTAGGTTAGGTTAGGTTAGGTTAGGTTAGGTTAGGTTAGGTTAGGTTAGGTTAGGTTAGGTTAGGTTAGGTTAGGTTAGGTTAGGTTAGGTTAGGTTAGGTTAGGTTAGGTTAGGTTAGGTTAGGTTAGGTTAGGTTAGGTTAGGTTAGGTTAGGTTAGGTTAGGTTAGGTTAGGTTAGGTTAGGTTAGGTTAGGTTAGGTTAGGTTAGGTTAGGTTAGGTTAGGTTAGGTTAGGTTAGGTTAGGTTAGGTTAGGTTAGGTTAGGTTAGGTTAGGTTAGGTTAGGTTAGGTTAGGTTAGGTTAGGTTAGGTTAGGTTAGGTTAGGTTAGGTTAGGTTAGGTTAGGTTAGGTTAGGTTAGGTTAGGTTAGGTTAGGTTAGGTTAGGTTAGGTTAGGTTAGGTTAGGTTAGGTTAGGTTAGGTTAGGTTAGGTTAGGTTAGGTTAGGTTAGGTTAGGTTAGGTTAGGTTAGGTTAGGTTAGGTTAGGTTAGGTTAGGTTAGGTTAGGTTAGGTTAGGTTAGGTTAGGTTAGGTTAGGTTAGGTTAGGTTAGGTTAGGTTAGGTTAGGTTAGGTTAGGTTAGGTTAGGTTAGGTTAGGTTAGGTTAGGTTAGGTTAGGTTAGGTTAGGTTAGGTTAGGTTAGGTTAGGTTAGGTTAGGTTAGGTTAGGTTAGGTTAGGTTAGGTTAGGTTAGGTTAGGTTAGGTTAGGTTAGGTTAGGTTAGGTTAGGTTAGGTTAGGTTAGGTTAGGTTAGGTTAGGTTAGGTTAGGTTAGGTTAGGTTAGGTTAGGTTAGGTTAGGTTAGGTTAGGTTAGGTTAGGTTAGGTTAGGTTAGGTTAGGTTAGGTTAGGTTAGGTTAGGTTAGGTTAGGTTAGGTTAGGTTAGGTTAGGTTAGGTTAGGTTAGGTTAGGTTAGGTTAGGTTAGGTTAGGTTAGGTTAGGTTAGGTTAGGTTAGGTTAGGTTAGGTTAGGTTAGGTTAGGTTAGGTTAGGTTAGGTTAGGTTAGGTTAGGTTAGGTTAGGTTAGGTTAGGTTAGGTTAGGTTAGGTTAGGTTAGGTTAGGTTAGGTTAGGTTAGGTTAGGTTAGGTTAGGTTAGGTTAGGTTAGGTTAGGTTAGGTTAGGTTAGGTTAGGTTAGGTTAGGTTAGGTTAGGTTAGGTTAGGTTAGGTTAGGTTAGGTTAGGTTAGGTTAGGTTAGGTTAGGTTAGGTTAGGTTAGGTTAGGTTAGGTTAGGTTAGGTTAGGTTAGGTTAGGTTAGGTTAGGTTAGGTTAGGTTAGGTTAGGTTAGGTTAGGTTAGGTTAGGTTAGGTTAGGTTAGGTTAGGTTAGGTTAGGTTAGGTTAGGTTAGGTTAGGTTAGGTTAGGTTAGGTTAGGTTAGGTTAGGTTAGGTTAGGTTAGGTTAGGTTAGGTTAGGTTAGGTTAGGTTAGGTTAGGTTAGGTTAGGTTAGGTTAGGTTAGGTTAGGTTAGGTTAGGTTAGGTTAGGTTAGGTTAGGTTAGGTTAGGTTAGGTTAGGTTAGGTTAGGTTAGGTTAGGTTAGGTTAGGTTAGGTTAGGTTAGGTTAGGTTAGGTTAGGTTAGGTTAGGTTAGGTTAGGTTAGGTTAGGTTAGGTTAGGTTAGGTTAGGTTAGGTTAGGTTAGGTTAGGTTAGGTTAGGTTAGGTTAGGTTAGGTTAGGTTAGGTTAGGTTAGGTTAGGTTAGGTTAGGTTAGGTTAGGTTAGGTTAGGTTAGGTTAGGTTAGGTTAGGTTAGGTTAGGTTAGGTTAGGTTAGGTTAGGTTAGGTTAGGTTAGGTTAGGTTAGGTTAGGTTAGGTTAGGTTAGGTTAGGTTAGGTTAGGTTAGGTTAGGTTAGGTTAGGTTAGGTTAGGTTAGGTTAGGTTAGGTTAGGTTAGGTTAGGTTAGGTTAGGTTAGGTTAGGTTAGGTTAGGTTAGGTTAGGTTAGGTTAGGTTAGGTTAGGTTAGGTTAGGTTAGGTTAGGTTAGGTTAGGTTAGGTTAGGTTAGGTTAGGTTAGGTTAGGTTAGGTTAGGTTAGGTTAGGTTAGGTTAGGTTAGGTTAGGTTAGGTTAGGTTAGGTTAGGTTAGGTTAGGTTAGGTTAGGTTAGGTTAGGTTAGGTTAGGTTAGGTTAGGTTAGGTTAGGTTAGGTTAGGTTAGGTTAGGTTAGGTTAGGTTAGGTTAGGTTAGGTTAGGTTAGGTTAGGTTAGGTTAGGTTAGGTTAGGTTAGGTTAGGTTAGGTTAGGTTAGGTTAGGTTAGGTTAGGTTAGGTTAGGTTAGGTTAGGTTAGGTTAGGTTAGGTTAGGTTAGGTTAGGTTAGGTTAGGTTAGGTTAGGTTAGGTTAGGTTAGGTTAGGTTAGGTTAGGTTAGGTTAGGTTAGGTTAGGTTAGGTTAGGTTAGGTTAGGTTAGGTTAGGTTAGGTTAGGTTAGGTTAGGTTAGGTTAGGTTAGGTTAGGTTAGGTTAGGTTAGGTTAGGTTAGGTTAGGTTAGGTTAGGTTAGGTTAGGTTAGGTTAGGTTAGGTTAGGTTAGGTTAGGTTAGGTTAGGTTAGGTTAGGTTAGGTTAGGTTAGGTTAGGTTAGGTTAGGTTAGGTTAGGTTAGGTTAGGTTAGGTTAGGTTAGGTTAGGTTAGGTTAGGTTAGGTTAGGTTAGGTTAGGTTAGGTTAGGTTAGGTTAGGTTAGGTTAGGTTAGGTTAGGTTAGGTTAGGTTAGGTTAGGTTAGGTTAGGTTAGGTTAGGTTAGGTTAGGTTAGGTTAGGTTAGGTTAGGTTAGGTTAGGTTAGGTTAGGTTAGGTTAGGTTAGGTTAGGTTAGGTTAGGTTAGGTTAGGTTAGGTTAGGTTAGGTTAGGTTAGGTTAGGTTAGGTTAGGTTAGGTTAGGTTAGGTTAGGTTAGGTTAGGTTAGGTTAGGTTAGGTTAGGTTAGGTTAGGTTAGGTTAGGTTAGGTTAGGTTAGGTTAGGTTAGGTTAGGTTAGGTTAGGTTAGGTTAGGTTAGGTTAGGTTAGGTTAGGTTAGGTTAGGTTAGGTTAGGTTAGGTTAGGTTAGGTTAGGTTAGGTTAGGTTAGGTTAGGTTAGGTTAGGTTAGGTTAGGTTAGGTTAGGTTAGGTTAGGTTAGGTTAGGTTAGGTTAGGTTAGGTTAGGTTAGGTTAGGTTAGGTTAGGTTAGGTTAGGTTAGGTTAGGTTAGGTTAGGTTAGGTTAGGTTAGGTTAGGTTAGGTTAGGTTAGGTTAGGTTAGGTTAGGTTAGGTTAGGTTAGGTTAGGTTAGGTTAGGTTAGGTTAGGTTAGGTTAGGTTAGGTTAGGTTAGGTTAGGTTAGGTTAGGTTAGGTTAGGTTAGGTTAGGTTAGGTTAGGTTAGGTTAGGTTAGGTTAGGTTAGGTTAGGTTAGGTTAGGTTAGGTTAGGTTAGGTTAGGTTAGGTTAGGTTAGGTTAGGTTAGGTTAGGTTAGGTTAGGTTAGGTTAGGTTAGGTTAGGTTAGGTTAGGTTAGGTTAGGTTAGGTTAGGTTAGGTTAGGTTAGGTTAGGTTAGGTTAGGTTAGGTTAGGTTAGGTTAGGTTAGGTTAGGTTAGGTTAGGTTAGGTTAGGTTAGGTTAGGTTAGGTTAGGTTAGGTTAGGTTAGGTTAGGTTAGGTTAGGTTAGGTTAGGTTAGGTTAGGTTAGGTTAGGTTAGGTTAGGTTAGGTTAGGTTAGGTTAGGTTAGGTTAGGTTAGGTTAGGTTAGGTTAGGTTAGGTTAGGTTAGGTTAGGTTAGGTTAGGTTAGGTTAGGTTAGGTTAGGTTAGGTTAGGTTAGGTTAGGTTAGGTTAGGTTAGGTTAGGTTAGGTTAGGTTAGGTTAGGTTAGGTTAGGTTAGGTTAGGTTAGGTTAGGTTAGGTTAGGTTAGGTTAGGTTAGGTTAGGTTAGGTTAGGTTAGGTTAGGTTAGGTTAGGTTAGGTTAGGTTAGGTTAGGTTAGGTTAGGTTAGGTTAGGTTAGGTTAGGTTAGGTTAGGTTAGGTTAGGTTAGGTTAGGTTAGGTTAGGTTAGGTTAGGTTAGGTTAGGTTAGGTTAGGTTAGGTTAGGTTAGGTTAGGTTAGGTTAGGTTAGGTTAGGTTAGGTTAGGTTAGGTTAGGTTAGGTTAGGTTAGGTTAGGTTAGGTTAGGTTAGGTTAGGTTAGGTTAGGTTAGGTTAGGTTAGGTTAGGTTAGGTTAGGTTAGGTTAGGTTAGGTTAGGTTAGGTTAGGTTAGGTTAGGTTAGGTTAGGTTAGGTTAGGTTAGGTTAGGTTAGGTTAGGTTAGGTTAGGTTAGGTTAGGTTAGGTTAGGTTAGGTTAGGTTAGGTTAGGTTAGGTTAGGTTAGGTTAGGTTAGGTTAGGTTAGGTTAGGTTAGGTTAGGTTAGGTTAGGTTAGGTTAGGTTAGGTTAGGTTAGGTTAGGTTAGGTTAGGTTAGGTTAGGTTAGGTTAGGTTAGGTTAGGTTAGGTTAGGTTAGGTTAGGTTAGGTTAGGTTAGGTTAGGTTAGGTTAGGTTAGGTTAGGTTAGGTTAGGTTAGGTTAGGTTAGGTTAGGTTAGGTTAGGTTAGGTTAGGTTAGGTTAGGTTAGGTTAGGTTAGGTTAGGTTAGGTTAGGTTAGGTTAGGTTAGGTTAGGTTAGGTTAGGTTAGGTTAGGTTAGGTTAGGTTAGGTTAGGTTAGGTTAGGTTAGGTTAGGTTAGGTTAGGTTAGGTTAGGTTAGGTTAGGTTAGGTTAGGTTAGGTTAGGTTAGGTTAGGTTAGGTTAGGTTAGGTTAGGTTAGGTTAGGTTAGGTTAGGTTAGGTTAGGTTAGGTTAGGTTAGGTTAGGTTAGGTTAGGTTAGGTTAGGTTAGGTTAGGTTAGGTTAGGTTAGGTTAGGTTAGGTTAGGTTAGGTTAGGTTAGGTTAGGTTAGGTTAGGTTAGGTTAGGTTAGGTTAGGTTAGGTTAGGTTAGGTTAGGTTAGGTTAGGTTAGGTTAGGTTAGGTTAGGTTAGGTTAGGTTAGGTTAGGTTAGGTTAGGTTAGGTTAGGTTAGGTTAGGTTAGGTTAGGTTAGGTTAGGTTAGGTTAGGTTAGGTTAGGTTAGGTTAGGTTAGGTTAGGTTAGGTTAGGTTAGGTTAGGTTAGGTTAGGTTAGGTTAGGTTAGGTTAGGTTAGGTTAGGTTAGGTTAGGTTAGGTTAGGTTAGGTTAGGTTAGGTTAGGTTAGGTTAGGTTAGGTTAGGTTAGGTTAGGTTAGGTTAGGTTAGGTTAGGTTAGGTTAGGTTAGGTTAGGTTAGGTTAGGTTAGGTTAGGTTAGGTTAGGTTAGGTTAGGTTAGGTTAGGTTAGGTTAGGTTAGGTTAGGTTAGGTTAGGTTAGGTTAGGTTAGGTTAGGTTAGGTTAGGTTAGGTTAGGTTAGGTTAGGTTAGGTTAGGTTAGGTTAGGTTAGGTTAGGTTAGGTTAGGTTAGGTTAGGTTAGGTTAGGTTAGGTTAGGTTAGGTTAGGTTAGGTTAGGTTAGGTTAGGTTAGGTTAGGTTAGGTTAGGTTAGGTTAGGTTAGGTTAGGTTAGGTTAGGTTAGGTTAGGTTAGGTTAGGTTAGGTTAGGTTAGGTTAGGTTAGGTTAGGTTAGGTTAGGTTAGGTTAGGTTAGGTTAGGTTAGGTTAGGTTAGGTTAGGTTAGGTTAGGTTAGGTTAGGTTAGGTTAGGTTAGGTTAGGTTAGGTTAGGTTAGGTTAGGTTAGGTTAGGTTAGGTTAGGTTAGGTTAGGTTAGGTTAGGTTAGGTTAGGTTAGGTTAGGTTAGGTTAGGTTAGGTTAGGTTAGGTTAGGTTAGGTTAGGTTAGGTTAGGTTAGGTTAGGTTAGGTTAGGTTAGGTTAGGTTAGGTTAGGTTAGGTTAGGTTAGGTTAGGTTAGGTTAGGTTAGGTTAGGTTAGGTTAGGTTAGGTTAGGTTAGGTTAGGTTAGGTTAGGTTAGGTTAGGTTAGGTTAGGTTAGGTTAGGTTAGGTTAGGTTAGGTTAGGTTAGGTTAGGTTAGGTTAGGTTAGGTTAGGTTAGGTTAGGTTAGGTTAGGTTAGGTTAGGTTAGGTTAGGTTAGGTTAGGTTAGGTTAGGTTAGGTTAGGTTAGGTTAGGTTAGGTTAGGTTAGGTTAGGTTAGGTTAGGTTAGGTTAGGTTAGGTTAGGTTAGGTTAGGTTAGGTTAGGTTAGGTTAGGTTAGGTTAGGTTAGGTTAGGTTAGGTTAGGTTAGGTTAGGTTAGGTTAGGTTAGGTTAGGTTAGGTTAGGTTAGGTTAGGTTAGGTTAGGTTAGGTTAGGTTAGGTTAGGTTAGGTTAGGTTAGGTTAGGTTAGGTTAGGTTAGGTTAGGTTAGGTTAGGTTAGGTTAGGTTAGGTTAGGTTAGGTTAGGTTAGGTTAGGTTAGGTTAGGTTAGGTTAGGTTAGGTTAGGTTAGGTTAGGTTAGGTTAGGTTAGGTTAGGTTAGGTTAGGTTAGGTTAGGTTAGGTTAGGTTAGGTTAGGTTAGGTTAGGTTAGGTTAGGTTAGGTTAGGTTAGGTTAGGTTAGGTTAGGTTAGGTTAGGTTAGGTTAGGTTAGGTTAGGTTAGGTTAGGTTAGGTTAGGTTAGGTTAGGTTAGGTTAGGTTAGGTTAGGTTAGGTTAGGTTAGGTTAGGTTAGGTTAGGTTAGGTTAGGTTAGGTTAGGTTAGGTTAGGTTAGGTTAGGTTAGGTTAGGTTAGGTTAGGTTAGGTTAGGTTAGGTTAGGTTAGGTTAGGTTAGGTTAGGTTAGGTTAGGTTAGGTTAGGTTAGGTTAGGTTAGGTTAGGTTAGGTTAGGTTAGGTTAGGTTAGGTTAGGTTAGGTTAGGTTAGGTTAGGTTAGGTTAGGTTAGGTTAGGTTAGGTTAGGTTAGGTTAGGTTAGGTTAGGTTAGGTTAGGTTAGGTTAGGTTAGGTTAGGTTAGGTTAGGTTAGGTTAGGTTAGGTTAGGTTAGGTTAGGTTAGGTTAGGTTAGGTTAGGTTAGGTTAGGTTAGGTTAGGTTAGGTTAGGTTAGGTTAGGTTAGGTTAGGTTAGGTTAGGTTAGGTTAGGTTAGGTTAGGTTAGGTTAGGTTAGGTTAGGTTAGGTTAGGTTAGGTTAGGTTAGGTTAGGTTAGGTTAGGTTAGGTTAGGTTAGGTTAGGTTAGGTTAGGTTAGGTTAGGTTAGGTTAGGTTAGGTTAGGTTAGGTTAGGTTAGGTTAGGTTAGGTTAGGTTAGGTTAGGTTAGGTTAGGTTAGGTTAGGTTAGGTTAGGTTAGGTTAGGTTAGGTTAGGTTAGGTTAGGTTAGGTTAGGTTAGGTTAGGTTAGGTTAGGTTAGGTTAGGTTAGGTTAGGTTAGGTTAGGTTAGGTTAGGTTAGGTTAGGTTAGGTTAGGTTAGGTTAGGTTAGGTTAGGTTAGGTTAGGTTAGGTTAGGTTAGGTTAGGTTAGGTTAGGTTAGGTTAGGTTAGGTTAGGTTAGGTTAGGTTAGGTTAGGTTAGGTTAGGTTAGGTTAGGTTAGGTTAGGTTAGGTTAGGTTAGGTTAGGTTAGGTTAGGTTAGGTTAGGTTAGGTTAGGTTAGGTTAGGTTAGGTTAGGTTAGGTTAGGTTAGGTTAGGTTAGGTTAGGTTAGGTTAGGTTAGGTTAGGTTAGGTTAGGTTAGGTTAGGTTAGGTTAGGTTAGGTTAGGTTAGGTTAGGTTAGGTTAGGTTAGGTTAGGTTAGGTTAGGTTAGGTTAGGTTAGGTTAGGTTAGGTTAGGTTAGGTTAGGTTAGGTTAGGTTAGGTTAGGTTAGGTTAGGTTAGGTTAGGTTAGGTTAGGTTAGGTTAGGTTAGGTTAGGTTAGGTTAGGTTAGGTTAGGTTAGGTTAGGTTAGGTTAGGTTAGGTTAGGTTAGGTTAGGTTAGGTTAGGTTAGGTTAGGTTAGGTTAGGTTAGGTTAGGTTAGGTTAGGTTAGGTTAGGTTAGGTTAGGTTAGGTTAGGTTAGGTTAGGTTAGGTTAGGTTAGGTTAGGTTAGGTTAGGTTAGGTTAGGTTAGGTTAGGTTAGGTTAGGTTAGGTTAGGTTAGGTTAGGTTAGGTTAGGTTAGGTTAGGTTAGGTTAGGTTAGGTTAGGTTAGGTTAGGTTAGGTTAGGTTAGGTTAGGTTAGGTTAGGTTAGGTTAGGTTAGGTTAGGTTAGGTTAGGTTAGGTTAGGTTAGGTTAGGTTAGGTTAGGTTAGGTTAGGTTAGGTTAGGTTAGGTTAGGTTAGGTTAGGTTAGGTTAGGTTAGGTTAGGTTAGGTTAGGTTAGGTTAGGTTAGGTTAGGTTAGGTTAGGTTAGGTTAGGTTAGGTTAGGTTAGGTTAGGTTAGGTTAGGTTAGGTTAGGTTAGGTTAGGTTAGGTTAGGTTAGGTTAGGTTAGGTTAGGTTAGGTTAGGTTAGGTTAGGTTAGGTTAGGTTAGGTTAGGTTAGGTTAGGTTAGGTTAGGTTAGGTTAGGTTAGGTTAGGTTAGGTTAGGTTAGGTTAGGTTAGGTTAGGTTAGGTTAGGTTAGGTTAGGTTAGGTTAGGTTAGGTTAGGTTAGGTTAGGTTAGGTTAGGTTAGGTTAGGTTAGGTTAGGTTAGGTTAGGTTAGGTTAGGTTAGGTTAGGTTAGGTTAGGTTAGGTTAGGTTAGGTTAGGTTAGGTTAGGTTAGGTTAGGTTAGGTTAGGTTAGGTTAGGTTAGGTTAGGTTAGGTTAGGTTAGGTTAGGTTAGGTTAGGTTAGGTTAGGTTAGGTTAGGTTAGGTTAGGTTAGGTTAGGTTAGGTTAGGTTAGGTTAGGTTAGGTTAGGTTAGGTTAGGTTAGGTTAGGTTAGGTTAGGTTAGGTTAGGTTAGGTTAGGTTAGGTTAGGTTAGGTTAGGTTAGGTTAGGTTAGGTTAGGTTAGGTTAGGTTAGGTTAGGTTAGGTTAGGTTAGGTTAGGTTAGGTTAGGTTAGGTTAGGTTAGGTTAGGTTAGGTTAGGTTAGGTTAGGTTAGGTTAGGTTAGGTTAGGTTAGGTTAGGTTAGGTTAGGTTAGGCTTAGGTTAGGTTAGGTTAGGTTAGGTTAGGTTAGGTTAGGTTAGGTTAGGTTAGGTTAGGTTAGGTTAGGTTAGGTTAGGTTAGGTTAGGTTAGGTTAGGTTAGGTTAGGTTAGGTTAGGTTAGGTTAGGTTAGGTTAGGTTAGGTTAGGTTAGGTTAGGTTAGGTTAGGTTAGGTTAGGTTAGGTTAGGTTAGGTTAGGTTAGGTTAGGTTAGGTTAGGTTAGGTTAGGTTAGGTTAGGTTAGGTTAGGTTAGGTTAGGTTAGGTTAGGTTAGGTTAGGTTAGGTTAGGTTAGGTTAGGTTAGGTTAGGTTAGGTTAGGTTAGGTTAGGTTAGGTTAGGTTAGGTTAGGTTAGGTTAGGTTAGGTTAGGTTAGGTTAGGTTAGGTTAGGTTAGGTTAGGTTAGGTTAGGTTAGGTTAGGTTAGGTTAGGTTAGGTTAGGTTAGGTTAGGTTAGGTTAGGTTAGGTTAGGTTAGGTTAGGTTAGGTTAGGTTAGGTTAGGTTAGGTTAGGTTAGGTTAGGTTAGGTTAGGTTAGGTTAGGTTAGGTTAGGTTAGGTTAGGTTAGGTTAGGTTAGGTTAGGTTAGGTTAGGTTAGGTTAGGTTAGGTTAGGTTAGGTTAGGTTAGGTTAGGTTAGGTTAGGTTAGGTTAGGTTAGGTTAGGTTAGGTTAGGTTAGGTTAGGTTAGGTTAGGCTAGGTTAGGTTAGGTTAGGTTAGGTTAGGTTAGGTTAGGTTAGGTTAGGTTAGGTTAGGTTAGGTTAGGTTAGGTTAGGTTAGGTTAGGTTAGGTTAGGTTAGGTTAGGTTAGGTTAGGTTAGGTTAGGTTAGGTTAGGTTAGGTTAGGTTAGGTTAGGTTAGGTTAGGTTAGGTTAGGTTAGGTTAGGTTAGGTTAGGTTAGGTTAGGTTAGGTTAGGTTAGGTTAGGTTAGGTTAGGTTAGGTTAGGTTAGGTTAGGTTAGGTTAGGTTAGGTTAGGTTAGGTTAGGTTAGGTTAGGTTAGGTTAGGTTAGGTTAGGTTAGGTTAGGTTAGGTTAGGTTAGGTTAGGTTAGGTTAGGTTAGGTTAGGTTAGGTTAGGTTAGGTTAGGTTAGGTTAGGTTAGGTTAGGTTAGGTTAGGTTAGGTTAGGTTAGGTTAGGTTAGGTTAGGTTAGGTTAGGTTAGGTTAGGTTAGGTTAGGTTAGGTTAGGTTAGGTTAGGTTAGGTTAGGTTAGGTTAGGTTAGGTTAGGTTAGGTTAGGTTAGGTTAGGTTAGGTTAGGTTAGGTTAGGTTAGGTTAGGTTAGGTTAGGTTAGGTTAGGTTAGGTTAGGTTAGGTTAGGTTAGGTTAGGTTAGGTTAGGTTAGGTTAGGTTAGGTTAGGTTAGGTTAGGTTAGGTTAGGTTAGGTTAGGTTAGGTTAGGTTAGGTTAGGTTAGGTTAGGTTAGGTTAGGTTAGGTTAGGTTAGGTTAGGTTAGGTTAGGTTAGGTTAGGTTAGGTTAGGTTAGGTTAGGTTAGGTTAGGTTAGGTTAGGTTAGGTTAGGTTAGGTTAGGTTAGGTTAGGTTAGGTTAGGTTAGGTTAGGTTAGGTTAGGTTAGGTTAGGTTAGGTTAGGTTAGGTTAGGTTAGGTTAGGTTAGGTTAGGTTAGGTTAGGTTAGGTTAGGTTAGGTTAGGTTAGGTTAGGTTAGGTTAGGTTAGGTTAGGTTAGGTTAGGTTAGGTTAGGTTAGGTTAGGTTAGGTTAGGTTAGGTTAGGTTAGGTTAGGTTAGGTTAGGTTAGGTTAGGTTAGGTTAGGTTAGGTTAGGTTAGGTTAGGTTAGGTTAGGTTAGGTTAGGTTAGGTTAGGTTAGGTTAGGTTAGGTTAGGTTAGGTTAGGTTAGGTTAGGTTAGGTTAGGTTAGGTTAGGTTAGGTTAGGTTAGGTTAGGTTAGGTTAGGTTAGGTTAGGTTAGGTTAGGTTAGGTTAGGTTAGGTTAGGTTAGGTTAGGTTAGGTTAGGTTAGGTTAGGTTAGGTTAGGTTAGGTTAGGTTAGGTTAGGTTAGGTTAGGTTAGGTTAGGTTAGGTTAGGTTAGGTTAGGTTAGGTTAGGTTAGGTTAGGTTAGGTTAGGTTAGGTTAGGTTAGGTTAGGTTAGGTTAGGTTAGGTTAGGTTAGGTTAGGTTAGGTTAGGTTAGGTTAGGTTAGGTTAGGTTAGGTTAGGTTAGGTTAGGTTAGGTTAGGTTAGGTTAGGTTAGGTTAGGTTAGGTTAGGTTAGGTTAGGTTAGGTTAGGTTAGGTTAGGTTAGGTTAGGTTAGGTTAGGTTAGGTTAGGTTAGGTTAGGTTAGGTTAGGTTAGGTTAGGTTAGGTTAGGTTAGGTTAGGTTAGGTTAGGTTAGGTTAGGTTAGGTTAGGTTAGGTTAGGTTAGGTTAGGTTAGGTTAGGTTAGGTTAGGTTAGGTTAGGTTAGGTTAGGTTAGGTTAGGTTAGGTTAGGTTAGGTTAGGTTAGGTTAGGTTAGGTTAGGTTAGGTTAGGTTAGGTTAGGTTAGGTTAGGTTAGGTTAGGTTAGGTTAGGTTAGGTTAGGTTAGGTTAGGTTAGGTTAGGTTAGGTTAGGTTAGGTTAGGTTAGGTTAGGTTAGGTTAGGTTAGGTTAGGTTAGGTTAGGTTAGGTTAGGTTAGGTTAGGTTAGGTTAGGTTAGGTTAGGTTAGGTTAGGTTAGGTTAGGTTAGGTTAGGTTAGGTTAGGTTAGGTTAGGTTAGGTTAGGTTAGGTTAGGTTAGGTTAGGTTAGGTTAGGTTAGGTTAGGTTAGGTTAGGTTAGGTTAGGTTAGGTTAGGTTAGGTTAGGTTAGGTTAGGTTAGGTTAGGTTAGGTTAGGTTAGGTTAGGTTAGGTTAGGTTAGGTTAGGTTAGGTTAGGTTAGGTTAGGTTAGGTTAGGTTAGGTTAGGTTAGGTTAGGTTAGGTTAGGTTAGGTTAGGTTAGGTTAGGTTAGGTTAGGTTAGGTTAGGTTAGGTTAGGTTAGGTTAGGTTAGGTTAGGTTAGGTTAGGTTAGGTTAGGTTAGGTTAGGTTAGGTTAGGTTAGGTTAGGTTAGGTTAGGTTAGGTTAGGTTAGGTTAGGTTAGGTTAGGTTAGGTTAGGTTAGGTTAGGTTAGGTTAGGTTAGGTTAGGTTAGGTTAGGTTAGGTTAGGTTAGGTTAGGTTAGGTTAGGTTAGGTTAGGTTAGGTTAGGTTAGGTTAGGTTAGGTTAGGTTAGGTTAGGTTAGGTTAGGTTAGGTTAGGTTAGGTTAGGTTAGGTTAGGTTAGGTTAGGTTAGGTTAGGTTAGGTTAGGTTAGGTTAGGTTAGGTTAGGTTAGGTTAGGTTAGGTTAGGTTAGGTTAGGTTAGGTTAGGTTAGGTTAGGTTAGGTTAGGTTAGGTTAGGTTAGGTTAGGTTAGGTTAGGTTAGGTTAGGTTAGGTTAGGTTAGGTTAGGTTAGGTTAGGTTAGGTTAGGTTAGGTTAGGTTAGGTTAGGTTAGGTTAGGTTAGGTTAGGTTAGGTTAGGTTAGGTTAGGTTAGGTTAGGTTAGGTTAGGTTAGGTTAGGTTAGGTTAGGTTAGGTTAGGTTAGGTTAGGTTAGGTTAGGTTAGGTTAGGTTAGGTTAGGTTAGGTTAGGTTAGGTTAGGTTAGGTTAGGTTAGGTTAGGTTAGGTTAGGTTAGGTTAGGTTAGGTTAGGTTAGGTTAGGTTAGGTTAGGTTAGGTTAGGTTAGGTTAGGTTAGGTTAGGTTAGGTTAGGTTAGGTTAGGTTAGGTTAGGTTAGGTTAGGTTAGGTTAGGTTAGGTTAGGTTAGGTTAGGTTAGGTTAGGTTAGGTTAGGTTAGGTTAGGTTAGGTTAGGTTAGCTTAGGTTAGGTTAGGTTAGGTTAGGTTAGGTTAGGTTAGGTTAGGTTAGGTTAGGTTAGGTTAGGTTAGGTTAGGTTAGGTTAGGTTAGGTTAGGTTAGGTTAGGTTAGGTTAGGTTAGGTTAGGTTAGGTTAGGTTAGGTTAGGTTAGGTTAGGTTAGGTTAGGTTAGGTTAGGTTAGGTTAGGTTAGGTTAGGTTAGGTTAGGTTAGGTTAGGTTAGGTTAGGTTAGGTTAGGTTAGGTTAGGTTAGGTTAGGTTAGGTTAGGTTAGGTTAGGTTAGGTTAGGTTAGGTTAGGTTAGGTTAGGTTAGGTTAGGTTAGGTTAGGTTAGGTTAGGTTAGGTTAGGTTAGGTTAGGTTAGGTTAGGTTAGGTTAGGTTAGGTTAGGTTAGGTTAGGTTAGGTTAGGTTAGGTTAGGTTAGGTTAGGTTAGGTTAGGTTAGGTTAGGTTAGGTTAGGTTAGGTTAGGTTAGGTTAGGTTAGGTTAGGTTAGGTTAGGTTAGGTTAGGTTAGGTTAGGTTAGGTTAGGTTAGGTTAGGTTAGGTTAGGTTAGGTTAGGTTAGGTTAGGTTAGGTTAGGTTAGGTTAGGTTAGGTTAGGTTAGGTTAGGTTAGGTTAGGTTAGGTTAGGTTAGGTTAGGTTAGGTTAGGTTAGGTTAGGTTAGGTTAGGTTAGGTTAGGTTAGGTTAGGTTAGGTTAGGTTAGGTTAGGTTAGGTTAGGTTAGGTTAGGTTAGGTTAGGTTAGGTTAGGTTAGGTTAGGTTAGGTTAGGTTAGGTTAGGTTAGGTTAGGTTAGGTTAGGTTAGGTTAGGTTAGGTTAGGTTAGGTTAGGTTAGGTTAGGTTAGGTTAGGTTAGGTTAGGTTAGGTTAGGTTAGGTTAGGTTAGGTTAGGTTAGGTTAGGTTAGGTTAGGTTAGGTTAGGTTAGGTTAGGTTAGGTTAGGTTAGGTTAGGTTAGGTTAGGTTAGGTTAGGTTAGGTTAGGTTAGGTTAGGTTAGGTTAGGTTAGGTTAGGTTAGGTTAGGTTAGGTTAGGTTAGGTTAGGTTAGGTTAGGTTAGGTTAGGTTAGGTTAGGTTAGGTTAGGTTAGGTTAGGTTAGGTTAGGTTAGGTTAGGTTAGGTTAGGTTAGGTTAGGTTAGGTTAGGTTAGGTTAGGTTAGGTTAGGTTAGGTTAGGTTAGGTTAGGTTAGGTTAGGTTAGGTTAGGTTAGGTTAGGTTAGGTTAGGTTAGGTTAGGTTAGGTTAGGTTAGGTTAGGTTAGGTTAGGTTAGGTTAGGTTAGGTTAGGTTAGGTTAGGTTAGGTTAGGTTAGGTTAGGTTAGGTTAGGTTAGGTTAGGTTAGGTTAGGTTAGGTTAGGTTAGGTTAGGTTAGGTTAGGTTAGGTTAGGTTAGGTTAGGTTAGGTTAGGTTAGGTTAGGTTAGGTTAGGTTAGGTTAGGTTAGGTTAGGTTAGGTTAGGTTAGGTTAGGTTAGGTTAGGTTAGGTTAGGTTAGGTTAGGTTAGGTTAGGTTAGGTTAGGTTAGGTTAGGTTAGGTTAGGTTAGGTTAGGTTAGGTTAGGTTAGGTTAGGTTAGGTTAGGTTAGGTTAGGTTAGGTTAGGTTAGGTTAGGTTAGGTTAGGTTAGGTTAGGTTAGGTTAGGTTAGGTTAGGTTAGGTTAGGTTAGGTTAGGTTAGGTTAGGTTAGGTTAGGTTAGGTTAGGTTAGGTTAGGTTAGGTTAGGTTAGGTTAGGTTAGGTTAGGTTAGGTTAGGTTAGGTTAGGTTAGGTTAGGTTAGGTTAGGTTAGGTTAGGTTAGGTTAGGTTAGGTTAGGTTAGGTTAGGTTAGGTTAGGTTAGGTTAGGTTAGGTTAGGTTAGGTTAGGTTAGGTTAGGTTAGGTTAGGTTAGGTTAGGTTAGGTTAGGTTAGGTTAGGTTAGGTTAGGTTAGGTTAGGTTAGGTTAGGTTAGGTTAGGTTAGGTTAGGTTAGGTTAGGTTAGGTTAGGTTAGGTTAGGTTAGGTTAGGTTAGGTTAGGTTAGGTTAGGTTAGGTTAGGTTAGGTTAGGTTAGGTTAGGTTAGGTTAGGTTAGGTTAGGTTAGGTTAGGTTAGGTTAGGTTAGGTTAGGTTAGGTTAGGTTAGGTTAGGTTAGGTTAGGTTAGGTTAGGTTAGGTTAGGTTAGGTTAGGTTAGGTTAGGTTAGGTTAGGTTAGGTTAGGTTAGGTTAGGTTAGGTTAGGTTAGGTTAGGTTAGGTTAGGTTAGGTTAGGTTAGGTTAGGTTAGGTTAGGTTAGGTTAGGTTAGGTTAGGTTAGGTTAGGTTAGGTTAGGTTAGGTTAGGTTAGGTTAGGTTAGGTTAGGTTAGGTTAGGTTAGGTTAGGTTAGGTTAGGTTAGGTTAGGTTAGGTTAGGTTAGGTTAGGTTAGGTTAGGTTAGGTTAGGTTAGGTTAGGTTAGGTTAGGTTAGGTTAGGTTAGGTTAGGTTAGGTTAGGTTAGGTTAGGTTAGGTTAGGTTAGGTTAGGTTAGGTTAGGTTAGGTTAGGTTAGGTTAGGTTAGGTTAGGTTAGGTTAGGTTAGGTTAGGTTAGGTTAGGTTAGGTTAGGTTAGGTTAGGTTAGGTTAGGTTAGGTTAGGTTAGGTTAGGTTAGGTTAGGTTAGGTTAGGTTAGGTTAGGTTAGGTTAGGTTAGGTTAGGTTAGGTTAGGTTAGGTTAGGTTAGGTTAGGTTAGGTTAGGTTAGGTTAGGTTAGGTTAGGTTAGGTTAGGTTAGGTTAGGTTAGGTTAGGTTAGGTTAGGTTAGGTTAGGTTAGGTTAGGTTAGGTTAGGTTAGGTTAGGTTAGGTTAGGTTAGGTTAGGTTAGGTTAGGTTAGGTTAGGTTAGGTTAGGTTAGGTTAGGTTAGGTTAGGTTAGGTTAGGTTAGGTTAGGTTAGGTTAGGTTAGGTTAGGTTAGGTTAGGTTAGGTTAGGTTAGGTTAGGTTAGGTTAGGTTAGGTTAGGTTAGGTTAGGTTAGGTTAGGTTAGGTTAGGTTAGGTTAGGTTAGGTTAGGTTAGGTTAGGTTAGGTTAGGTTAGGTTAGGTTAGGTTAGGTTAGGTTAGGTTAGGTTAGGTTAGGTTAGGTTAGGTTAGGTTAGGTTAGGTTAGGTTAGGTTAGGTTAGGTTAGGTTAGGTTAGGTTAGGTTAGGTTAGGTTAGGTTAGGTTAGGTTAGGTTAGGTTAGGTTAGGTTAGGTTAGGTTAGGTTAGGTTAGGTTAGGTTAGGTTAGGTTAGGTTAGGTTAGGTTAGGTTAGGTTAGGTTAGGTTAGGTTAGGTTAGGTTAGGTTAGGTTAGGTTAGGTTAGGTTAGGTTAGGTTAGGTTAGGTTAGGTTAGGTTAGGTTAGGTTAGGTTAGGTTAGGTTAGGTTAGGTTAGGTTAGGTTAGGTTAGGTTAGGTTAGGTTAGGTTAGGTTAGGTTAGGTTAGGTTAGGTTAGGTTAGGTTAGGTTAGGTTAGGTTAGGTTAGGTTAGGTTAGGTTAGGTTAGGTTAGGTTAGGTTAGGTTAGGTTAGGTTAGGTTAGGTTAGGTTAGGTTAGGTTAGGTTAGGTTAGGTTAGGTTAGGTTAGGTTAGGTTAGGTTAGGTTAGGTTAGGTTAGGTTAGGTTAGGTTAGGTTAGGTTAGGTTAGGTTAGGTTAGGTTAGGTTAGGTTAGGTTAGGTTAGGTTAGGTTAGGTTAGGTTAGGTTAGGTTAGGTTAGGTTAGGTTAGGTTAGGTTAGGTTAGGTTAGGTTAGGTTAGGTTAGGTTAGGTTAGGTTAGGTTAGGTTAGGTTAGGTTAGGTTAGGTTAGGTTAGGTTAGGTTAGGTTAGGTTAGGTTAGGTTAGGTTAGGTTAGGTTAGGTTAGGTTAGG